>LNAC01000117.1:2290808-2322621 GCA_002007465.1 Ailurus styani
GGAAAACTGGCGGTGGTGTTCTAGCCAACCCTAAGGGCAGAAAGACAGGGGAACTAATGTGCAAGTCCCAGTCCAAGTCCTAAGGCCCAAGAACGAGGAATGCTGATGTCCAAGGACAGAAGATGGATGTTCCAGGTCAACTACAGAGAGCCAATTCATCCTCCCCCTGCCTTTTGTTCTGTTCAGGCCCTCAGTGGATCAAGTGATGCTCACCCACAATAGTGATGGGGCTACCTTTTTACTCAGTCCACAGATTCCAATGCTGATCTCCTTCAGAAACATCCTCACAGATATACCCATAAATAATGTTTTTAACAGCTATCTGGGCATCCCTTAGCTCAGTCAAGTTGACACACAAAAACCATCACACCTCCTAATAAATTTTGTGGTGATAACTTCTTGCAAGTATGAAATAGTAACATTAATACCTACTTCATTGATAATTATTAAGATAAATTCATAAAATCTGTAAAAACTAGTCTTTTCAAAGACTCTAAGTTTGATTTTCACCTTCCAATTTCACCTGCCATTGAAAAAACTTAACTTCATTCTTACCATACTTAGAAGGGTTAATATCATTAAATATATATCATATCAAAAAGGAGTCCTATCATTGAACTTCTTTAAAAAGTTGTAACCAAACTTGTTTCTTATCTTACTGAACTATTAAGAGTTTTTTTTTCCAGTAATTTAAATGTTTTCAACAGAACTTTTCTTCTCCACAGCATCATACCTCTTCATGGTCAGCTTTCATAGTATCGTTGGATAAACAAAATAATCTCAAATTCAGTGTTTTCGCAGTTAATTTACAAATGTTAGTATGCTATTAAGCACTCTTTTGATTTAAGCTGACATTTTATGTAGAGCAATACTTTTTTTGGATCAACAAAGTAGTGTGTTGATTTATATTTTTGGTGCGAGTAACTCCAGAAAGTTTTCAGCCATAAATGCTGTGCTATCAGTCCATACTCCTACCCAAAGCTTAATCTCCAAATTACATTGTCTAACCATATATGGTTTTATAAAGTTCAGATGTAGTCATTTTAAATCAACGATGAAGAAAAAAATTCCATTTATCAACATTATGTTAAAAAAAACTACTATAGCTAAAAGAATTCTGTCTTAGCAGTATCAGTGCATTAGTCTAGTTGCAACTGAAAACACTCTGCTTAGTTTTAATTATCCTGTGAGTTGGTAGTCTATATCATCACCCACTTCCTGAATACATAGAATCATTGGAAAATGGTATTTGATTGACCTCATACCACAGATTCTTCCATGCAAATATTTTTTTTCAGGCAAATATCTATACTACCATATTTCACTTGTGTGTCAGCAATTGTGTGTTTTATTTAGTCTCAGCAACCCAGAGTGCTATTTTACAAGAAGCCCACATGGCACCAATATTTATATGTGCAAAGTTGAACATCTGTTTCTGTCAGCTTTTTAACTCGTTAGTCCTTTTTATGAAGAACTCTTTTGGTTTTAAACATATTTATTTATCTAATTTATGTAAACATCAGTGAAGTTTTCATGTTTTCATCCCTTAATTATCCAACGTATCTCCACAAATAATACACTGTGGTTTTAGCACATTACCGTTAATTATGGTTCAAAAACTGATCTCAGTATACTAAGAATTATACTTGTGAGTAAAAGGAGTATGAGCTCTTGGTTTTCAACTCTTCAGAATGACTTCCATTGCCACCATTGGCCCGATGCCAGCTGCAGCATTCACAAGGCACATCTTCTCTCATCAAGCCTATGTGACTTGTTTCTGCCCATGAAAATTAGGAATAAAAATAAACACTGAATTGTGTTTCCTTATGATAACTAATAATGTTGAACTATAATTTGAAAAACACGTGTCAGTAAAAGCATCAATTATTCTAAAAATAACAAATTATAAAAATACATACAAAAGTTTACATTTTCTCAAAATTTTACATCCATTTGGGTTACAGTGGGCAAATTTACCTTAAAATGTCACATGTTACAATATGGTTTATTTCTTATGGCTCGCAGGAAGCTTTTATCATAAGTGACTCCAAATACCCTAAGCGTTTTATATCCTGGTCAGAAACGATCCTGCTGATGGCAAACTTGGATGGCCTGGTGAGATGAAATTGCTGCAACACTTGGTTATGTTTACTCTCAATGCTTACACTTCTCTTGCCCCAAACTAACAAAAAAGAGGTTTTCACTGGCTCCAGTACACAAGCTCACACTTCACTACCCAAGTCTAAAAGGTAAACAGGGATTTAAAAAATAATAAACACAGGGATGTTTTAGGGGCTCAGTTGGTTAAGGGTCTGAATTTGGCTCAAATCATGACCTCAGGGTCCTGAGATCAAGTCCCACATTGGGCTCCCTGTTCAGAGGGAAGTCAGCTTCTCCCTCTGCCCCACCCTTCTTACGCACTCTCTCTCTCTCTCAAATGAATAAATAAAATATTAAAAAAAATAATGCCACGATTGTATGTAGTTACAGATTGTGGTATGGCTATAAAGGAAAAATACAATGTGATGTAAGAAAATGAAACAGGAATCCTATTTCTATTGAAGGGTCATGAAAATACTTTCCAAGGAAGAATGAATGGATGAGGGGCACCTTCTAGGTAGAAAATGAGAACACATCAAGTTGCACAGAACCCAGAACGGAAAGGAGGCCAGCATGGCCATAGGTTGGGAGAGAACATAAGTCCTTGGCAATAAGAAAGGTGAGAGAGGAAAGCCCAGATCCTGCAGGGTACTCTATACTGTGATAATGAGTCTGAATTTTTTCATTAAAATGTTATTTAAAGGACAAGACTGAGTTGTGGTTGTGGGGCCTTTTATAATCAGATTTGAACCACATATGCCAGATTGGAAATAACTGTTGGAAGGAGTGTGGGACTCAGTGCTAGTCTGTGTGTAGAAGGTAGGAGTAAAAAAGAGGCCAAAGATAGGGCATTTTTATTTTTGACAATTTGCTGCATTTGCATTTCCAGTTGTTATTGTAACATACAAACTCAATAAATATCTTCTAATGAGTTAACAAATGGATTTATTTTGTATGCTGTACAAATGTATACAATGAATCTTGGATTACTGAAAAAATTAAATTAAAAAATTTTAGAAAATATAACTNGGTAGGAGTAAAAAAGAGGCCAAAGATAGGGCATTTTTATTTTTGACAATTTGCTGCATTTGTATTTCCAGTTGTTATTGTAACATGCAAACTCAATAAATATCTTCTAATGAGTTAACAAATGGATTTATTTTGTATGCTGTACAAACGTATACAATGAATCTTGGATTACTGAAAAAATTAAATTAAAAAATTTTAAAAAGTATAACNAAAAATTAAATTAAAAAATTTTAGAAAATATAACTTTTTTCCTAATACAGAATTTCCTGGTATAAGTAAGAATATAAAGTACATCAATAATTCATAGTGTTCTTGGGGCACCTCGGTGGCTCAGTGGGTTGAGCATCCAACTCTTGATTTGGGCTCAGGTCATGAACTCAAGAGTAGTGGGACTGAACCCCCTGTCAGGCTCCACAATCAGCAGGTAGTCTGTTTGAGGTTCTCTGTCTCCTTTTCCTGTGGCCTTCCTCCCTGTCTAAAATAAATAAATAAATCTTTAAAATAATTCATAGTGTTCCTAAGAAAAGATACAAGTAATTGTGTTAAATAAAATTATAAAACATGGTTTTGATGGTGATGGGCATCCTTAAGTTACTTCTAAGAATCATTGGTAATAAGATATCATTGTTGTTAATACTTTAAAGCTTGAGTCAACTTTTCTTAGGTATTTATAGGATGACTTTATAGATAAAATATAGGAGTAACTATTTGTGCTAGATTGTTTTATTGCATACAGTTATTCATTCTTTTTTTCCTGCAAGGAAATTATTCACTGCTGCTCATTGCCCTGGAGTTCAAGGGGTTCATTATGGAAAGACAATTTATTCCCTGCTCCATTGACACTGAACCTGACCATGCTATGTGTTTTGGTCAATGGAATATGAATGGACATTGTATATGATACATTGGAGAAGAATTTTTAAGATTTACTAATAAATTTTGCCAGCACATATGTTTCCATCTTCTGTCTGGGTCCTGGAATGGAAATATATTGAGGGTTGTCACTGATCTCAGCCTACGTTCAGCTTAAACAAGAAATAAATGTTGCTTTATTTTGCAGCCACTGAGATTTCATGGTTGCTTATTCCATCAGCAAATCTGCTAAAACAATCTTTATAGTGACAATTTGGCTAAATGAATTGTGGCAAAGAATTCATCTTTATTTTACTCACTGCTGAATGTTCAATGTTTGGACAAAACTAACATAGAGTTAGAACTCAATAGCTTTGGGTGAATTAATAGAGTGGTGAATTGAGTGAATTAAATAAGAGGATAGTCGTCTTCATTAGAGATCACATTTTGAAAGTCAAAGTAAGAAACGGAAAAGAAAGATAAATATAGAATGGAGTCACACTGAAAAAAGCCAGGAATAGCAAGTCAGTCACCTTTTATACAGTATGAAGAAATTGACAAATGTAGATTTTTCCTCAACTCACTCAAATTTGTCTGCCTGCTCTGTGAGTTTCTTAAACATCCACCCATTGCAAATATTGAAGGTTTCATCTTCCTTGACATTTCATCAGTTTTCTACAATGTTGAACAACCACATTTTTTGAAACACCTTTTCCCTTCTGCAATGCCACACTCTGTTGGTTTTCTACTTATTTCCCTGAGTTCTCAGATGTTAAGTGTTGACATTACTTACTCACAGCTTTGTCCTAATCCTTCTTTCTTCACACCCATACTTCCTAGCTGATTTCATCCATAAATACAGCTTCGGTTACCACCTATTCAAGGATAACTGACACAATCACATCTCTAATATTTACCTCGAGGTTGAACTTCAGGCTTGGATGACTGGCTCTTTCTGACACCTGCAAGTAGATCTCTCCAAGACCGGGAGCAAAGCCAAGGGTATTGAGTGCTTCTGGGGGGTTCCATAGGCTGAGAGCTAAATATGTCCATTGCATCTCTCTTTAGTGTTAGCAAGAGTTTTCTTTGGTAAAATGATAGAGATAAATTCAAGTAGGAATAAAATGAAGTAGTCTGTGATAAGGAAATTGAGTATGGTGTGTGAATAAGGACAACACTGGTCAAGTTTGTTATGGGACAAAGAGGTAGGTTGTCATTTTCAGGTGAAAGTGCATACTTTGACATTCAGGTACATTTCACATTTGTGGGATTGGTAGTAGAAAGTAAAAGCTACACTGTATCTTTTGTTAAAGGAAGGTTTTATGTTAGATGAATAATAACTATGCATTTTAGATACTTTTCTGCCCTAATTGGGACTCTCAAAATAAGATGTTGTCAATTTTTTAAAGTAAATCTTTGATAGATANTTGATGGTCAGTTGTTATTTATGGATTTAATTTACTAATATTCTATAAGCCAGTTGGACAGGATACTAATGTCTCCCCAAATTAAAAAAAAACATAGTTAAAATGTGAGATCTAGAGTAGCATATTCCATATATCTCTTTTCACCTAGAAATAAACATCTAAATTGACATACTTGAGATTTTTGCTGGGTGTAATGGTTAATATTGTGTGTTTGGCTAAGCCATGGTACCCCACTGTTT
The DNA here is from genome assembly GCA_002007465.1 of Ailurus styani. Classification (NCBI taxonomy): domain Eukaryota; kingdom Metazoa; phylum Chordata; class Mammalia; order Carnivora; family Ailuridae; genus Ailurus; species Ailurus styani. The sequence continues at coordinate 2,296,456 of LNAC01000117.1, forward strand.
GGTCGAATACCTCTAGATGTTGCCCTGGAAGTAATTTTTAGAGATGACTCACATTTAAATCAGTAAACTCTGAGTAAAGTAGATTACCTTCCATCACATGGTTGGGCCTCATTCATTCCCTTGAAGGCTTTAACTGGAAAGCCCAAGATTCTCTAAGGGGCTGTAATATCAACTCTTCTCCAAGTGTCCAGCCTTTGGGCCTGCCTTGCAGATTTTGGACTTGCCAGTTATGACCATCATGTAAGCCAATTCCTTAAAATAATATTTAAGAAATAAATATCCTTATTTACAAATAAATTAAATATATAGTTACTATATTAAAATATTTTATGTTTTTAAGATATATATACATATATATCNAAGAAATAAATATCCTTATTTACAAATAAATTAAATATATAGTTACTATATTAAAATATTTTTATGTATTTAAGATATATATACATATATATAATATATTTAACATAATGTGTTTCTCTGGAGAACCCTTATTAATACACTAGGATTCTCTTGCGTTTCAAATAATAATGGGAGGCAATTTGAAAAGACTTTTACAGGGCTTTTTTTTTTTAATATTTTATTTATTTATTTGACAGAGAGACAGCGAGAGAGAGAATACAAGCAGGGGGAGTGGGAGAGGAAGAAGCAGGCTTCCCACTGAGCAGGGAACTTGATGTGGTGCTCGATTCCAGGACCCTGGGATCATGACCTGAGCTGAAGGCAGATGCTTAACACCAAGCCACCCAGGCACCCCTTACACGGCTTTTAAACCACAGGTAATATTCATTTTTTTTATATATCAGCATGGTAGTTACATGGATATGTCCTTTACTAATATTCTTTAAAATTTATTATCTATATATAGCATCTGCAGTATTAATGTGTTTCACAATTGAAAAAAATAAGATGAAAATTAAATTTGGAATTTTAATTTCCAGATGAGTATACAGTATATAATTTATAAAACCAATATCTATTCATTTCATTTATGAGATGGTACCAATGCTAGTTTGTCCTCCGTATAAAACGAATGAGGTCTTAACCTCAGATATGACCTTTTGGTAATGTATCTTCTATTTTCTTTCTCCTACTCCTTCTTTCTTAAATCCAGTAGGTCTTTTTACAGATAATTTTTTTTTTGTTTCAAGTGTTTTATTTATTTGAGAGAGAGAAAGAGAGAACAAGCAGGGGGAGGAGTAAGGGAGAGGGACAAGCCAGCTTCCAGCTGAGCATGAGCCCCATGCTGGGCTTGATCTCAGGACCCCGATATCATGACCTGAGCCAAAGGCAGGTGCTTAATGGACTGGGCCACCCAGACACCCCTACAGATAATGTTTAAGACTTAGGGATTTAGGAAATAAAAATAGCTTGCCTTTAAGAAGCCTTCAATGACCAACTTGTGATTAAACAGTCTCTTACTATATTTTCTTTATCCCTTTTCCATCAAACTTTACTTAAGTCTGACTTATCAGTTTCCCAAATCTTGCTTAGAGCTATCTAGTAAGGTGTTTTAATTGAATAAATTGTATGAACTAAACTTGCTTTTTTAGCTTCTAGATACCAGTCTCTCAAGTGAAGTCTTTAAAGCATGTCTACTTCAGAAAAGTTCAGAAACGTTGTAGTTAACTGAGAAGGTCATTTGACATGGACATCATTCCTCTACCCGCACAATATAAGTATGTCCCTCCCACAGAGAACGGGCCAAGAACCCACTCTACAATCACAGAGTTGGGTTGGTGCCCTGGTATAAATCTCTCCATTTTCAGCCATCAACTGCCCAGAATTGTTAAGGAAAGGAGAAATATGTTATCAATGGGAACTGGGTTCTAGTCTCATTCTTTGTCAATCTCTTTTTCAAAATGAAAGAGAAACCCAACTAATTAAAGCCCCACTCATTGAATTTCCACCAAAAAATATGCAAAGTTTGAAATTTTTTCTTAACTCCTAGAAGCTTTTGATTGAGATTTCTCATCTGTAGCCCAAGTGATTTTTAAGTTATACTGTTCCTATTGTAAATATGGTGATCTGTTTGATTCCAGTTTGCTTTTTAACTATCAGTGACTTTCATTTACAATAGGAAATTTGTCATATCCTACTCTGATTTTTAGAATGATGTCAAGAATGGATTAAAATCAGAATAGAAATGTGTCCCTATTAATGATTATCCTCTATTAATAGGCATATTATATTTTGTGAAAAATATACTTCCAGTAAGTCACTGGCATTGACTATTTTCTGTGCAATTTAAGATTAGTCATACATGAAATTGCTGATCATTTTGTTTCTCTCTCTGTGCAAAACTGAAGAACCAAGGCTATACGATGATCAAAACATAACATTCTGGACTTTAACTGTTACATTAAACAATCTAATACATATGTGGTTTTGAATTCATTAAAATGAATTTCCTTTAGACACTTTTGGGTTTGCCTTCTGTGAGATTCATTTATGAATTGGGCTGTTTGGCTGATGACTAGACATCAAGGAATGAATGAGAGAACTCTTTTCATTTGCTTCAGTGAAAATTTAGCCACATTCTTTTTAAGGGGTTGACTTCTTCTAAAACCCTGTCACTCCTCATTGATCCTAGAGAAACATTTATGTAATGACAACATAAAAGTATTTTTAAAAAAGTAACATAACTTTTCATATTCCTTTCAACTCTGAAATTTCTTTTGTAAATTTTTGGATTTGTATTCTGTCCCCCCAACCCTAAATCCAGGATCATAAGAAATAGATGTGTATATACAAAATCAATTCAACCAATTGGAATAAAGTAACTTCTTTTTAATTCAAATATAGTTGACATACAACATATTAGATTCAGGTATACAACATAATGATTCTATATTTGCATATATTATAAAATGATCACCACAAAAAGTCTAATTAACATTCATCACCATATATTGTTATAAAAAATTTTATGATGGGAACTTTTAAGATCTATTCTTTTAGTAACTTTTAAATATGCAATATAATATTATTAACTATAGTCACCATCTTGTACATTACATTCTCATGACTTATGTTACAGCTGGAAATTTGGAATGAAGTTACTTTTACATCTAGGTATAATACATATTTGACCACCTTCAGACAAATTTAAATGGCATTGCTATATTCGTAGCCTCATTCTAAAAATACCAGTGTCTAGGCAATTCTCATGTTAAAATTCCTGTAACATTAACATGAGATGAAATTAATACAGTGGAGGTTTTCATTTTATTTCAATTTTCATCTTTGTAGAATAAGTAGCAGAAGGAAATAACATCCAAACTCTAGTTCCAGGTGTAATTATTATCAATGTTTTTATAAAATTTCCAGAAGCAAAAGAATGTTTTAAGATATTTGAAACAAATTATTATGATCCCAAATTATTAACCTTGACTATGCTAAAATCATTATAACCTGTGATACCATCTGTAGGATAAAAAAATAATCAGCCTCTTGGCAAAATATGTTTCTGATATCATGAACTAATACAGTTGTGCCTTGCCTATAAATGATAACGAACTGTAAATGAGGATTTACTGTAAACACAGTTTATACCAAAATGAAAAGATGATTTAATGTTAAATTATCTTTCTGACAATATAATTATTAACACAATTAATATATTTATAAACAAGGCATACTAAATATTACAACCATTTAATATCAAATATTCTGTAGAAAATTTCAGTTTGGAATACTGTCTGAATTACTTGCTTTGATAAATATAGTTAAAAACTGCCATGAGAACAGAGCTCTCTTAAATGTTAACTAGTGCATTATTTTTCAAATAAAATTTTGATAGCCTATACTGTGGATAAATGTACATCTGCCATTGAAAGTAATGAGCAACTGGCCAGGAAGCCTGGGCTCTTCAAGGATGCTGAGTCTGTTCTGTTGTACTGAGTCGCTCAGTTGATTTTTATTAAGTTTAAAACAAAGTCTGTAAAAATCTAAATTTCACATTCAAGATTAGATATGCAATGGCTGACCTTGACACCATAAAATAAAAACTAAAATATGATTTAATATAGTTCAGTACCAATTATATGTCCTGACAGTGACATTGATTTCTTCAAAAAAAAAATTCTGAAATTGTTCATTTTTTGTTTTGCCTTTAAGCTAATTTTGTTTATTAAAAATATGATTCTACATTATTGCCTATTTTTCTCACTATTTGCTTAAATTTATGAACCACGCATTATATTCTTTTGATTTTGTTTTTTCTTTTTTTTTAAGATTNTTTTTATTTTTATTTATTTATATGACAGAGAGAGAGAGAGATCACAAGTAGGCAGAGAGGCAGGCAGAGAGAGAGGAGGAAGCAGGCTCCCCGCTGAGCAGAGAGCCTGATGCGGGCCTCGATTCCAGGACCCTGAGATCATGACCTGAGCCGAAGGCAGAGGCTTTAATCCACTGAACCACCCAAGGGCCCATATTCTTTTGATTTTGTAAGAGACTGTCAGACTTAACTTTCCACAAGTTAGAATTTATGCTATTTATGTAATGCCTTATACACAAATGCATTTGTTAATGAATATGCATACTAATTAAAACAAGCCATGTGTAAAAAGAAGTACTATATATTAAGAACAGGACAAACTCAATGAAGATTTTTAATGAATTTGTATGGATTGACAATAGTTTTGTTAATCTCTTAAGAGAGCATTTATTAAATCTCTCAAAAGTTTTAATATAAGGCTAAATTAGTGATTGAAATGTAAGTCTCTTGGGGCACCTGGGTGGCTCAGTGGGCTAAAGCCTCTGCCTCTGGCTCAGGTCATGATCTCAGGGTCCTGGGATCAAGCCCCACATCAGGCTCTCTGCTCAGCAAGGAGCCTGCTTCCTCCTCTCTCTCTGCCTGCCTCTCTGCCTACTTGTGAGCTCTCTCTCTCCCTGTCAAATAAATAAATAAAATCTTTTTTAAAAAAAAAGAAATGTAATTCTCCATATGGCTAAATAAGTAAGATTATTAATGAAATCATAATGGGACTCTTTTTCCTTGTAAATCTTTCACATTTATCCAACAAAATACTGGTGAAAGGTTTAAAATTTTGTTATAGAAATTATAGTTGCATTTCAGTTAGACTCATGTATATAAAATTAAGTCAACTTACTGTTAGCATAGCTCTTTCAAGAAGAATGATGCATTCCTGTTAATTTTTCTCATCATAACTAATAGCTTCTCCTCAGCATCCTTTATAAAAATTGTCAAAAAAGAGAATATGGGTCAGTAAAATAATATTCATAAGTATAATTTAAGTTTAAGCATACAATATCTGAAGTTAACCCTCCGGGATTATATTCACACCATTTGTTAGCTCTGTGACCTTGGAATAAGCATTCCCTTCACAGACTGAGGTTCCCCATCTGTATATGGTTGGTGTGATTGTACCCAGTTTGGAGTCTTTATGAAGATTACCATTGTTAATGTAGTTAAGGTACTTCCAGTAATATCTGCTACCACACTGAAGGCAGCCATCATTGTAGCTCACAAAGGCACACCTAACAATGTTTCCTGAATCTCAGTGGCTGGGAAAAACTGCTTAAAATGGTGAGAGGACTAAGTAAAAAGGATTTTGGGGAAAAAAAAGTGGGAAGGGACAGAAGTTAAAATCTTTTCTGAGAGAAATGTGGATTTTAGCATTCAAGAACAAGCGCTTGTGAATCTTTCAGCAGGAATTGAAACTGGCAGCAGCAGCAAACAAGGTAAAAATATGTTTAAATTGGAGTTCATTCAGATTGGTAAGTATAAAAAATATGCTCAAATAAAGAGAAAAAAGAATGATAAATGGCATAACACTACTTGCCAAAAAGACTGGCTTTACTCCTTTCTCTTAAAGAAATTCATGAAATCACAAATAAGTTGAATCTTCAGTGTTATTTCACATTTATATTCAGGTGTTTTGTTTGTTTGGTTGGGTTTTTTTTTTCTGTGAGCATAAAATATCAATTGCTCCCTAATGTTTGATCTAGAGGAAATCCAAAGATACCAGGGAAAGGTCTGATGACTGGAAACATGATACTGACAGGAAGAGTCACAATAGGTGAGCCAGGAGGCTCAGTGGGTTGTGTCTGACTCTTAGTTCTGGCTCAGGTCATGATCTTAGGGTCTTGATCTCAGGGTTTTGAGACTGAGCCCCACATAGGTCTCCATGATCAGGGAGGAGTTTGTTTGTCCCTCTCCATCCCCCTTTGCTCCATCCCCCCTCTGTTCCTCCCCCTCTGCTCTTACCCTTCTGCTCCTCCCATGCTCTTTCTCACTCTCTCTCTTGAATAAATAAATAAAATATTTTTAAAAAGTAGACTAGATAAGAAGTTTCAGCTCCACATTCTGCACCAGCCACTGGTCCAAGCACTTTATAATTCTGACAACCCTACAAGGTAATGATAATTCCTCCGATTTTACAAGTGAAGAAACCAAATCACAGAGAACTACAGTAACTTTGATCTTAAAAGCAATGGGGAAGAGCTGGTTTAACTAACGGTCCATTTCAAATATTTGAAAGTTTTAAAGGATAGGAATGGCAAAAATATCTTGTAGGCTATTTATTCTGAAGATAAATGTGTATTTCTCCTTCTACAGATTAATTGCTGAAGTCAATATGAATATGGCAAGAAAGAAAAACATTTTGACAGAGAATTTTCCTCTGCATTTATGATCCAATTCCTAAAACATATTTGCTTAAATAGCATTAATGATATGAACAAAAAATTATGTAATTTCCCAGAGTCTCCATTTTGTTATTAATAAAATGCCAGTAGTGATGATATAATTCTTATCTTTGCTCCTCTATACACAATGTTCCCTGTCTCAACCTCCAGCTTCTTTCAAGATTTTTTTCTTTGAGATTGACATCTAAATCAGTGGGTTTTGAGTGAAACTGTTTCATCCAATCAGTTGAAGTTCTTGGTAGAATAAAGACTAACCTCTCCCTAGCAGGAAGGAATTCTGTCAGCAGATGGCCTTTGACCTTGAACTCATCATCAGCTATTCCCTTGTCCTGGAGCCCACCAGCCAGTTTTGTAGATTTTGGACTACAAATTTTGTCAGCTTTCATAATCACATGAGCCAATTCCTTAAATAACTCTCTTTAAATAGATGAGTAGAAGAATAGATATACATACCTCTTATTGGTTCTATTTCTCTGGAGAACACAAACTGATAAAAGGGGAACAGATAATAAGGAAATAAATAAGAAAACATGTTGCATAATGATAAATTTTATGGATTAAAAATAAAAACAGGAATAGGGATAAGGTATGTCAGAAATTGGGACTTCAATTTCCAATAAGATTGAAGAGTAGATATTTGAGTAAAGACATAAAGAAAAAGTGGAATAAGCCCTGCAGATAATGAGTTGCAGAGGTCCTGAAATGAGAGGGAGTGAAACCAATGTTGAGGAAAGAGCAAGGAAGACAGTGTGTCTGGAGAAGAATGAATAAGAGAAAAAGTGCTAGGAAAATAAGTCACAGAAGCAATGAGGGACAAAATGATGGAGAATTATATAAGAGAATGTCAGGATTTGGGCTTTTAATTTGACTAAGATGGAAATTTTTTAGAAGGCTTGAACAGGAGAGTGGTATGTTCTAAATTGGGTTCTCAGACCATTCTGGCTGCTACGTTAAGAATCATCTAGCATCTCAGTCAAGAGTCAATATCACACATTAAGGGATTTCTTAGAAGGAATTGGTTTATACACTGTGGGGGCTGACTAACCAATTGTGAAGTTATTAAGGCAGGACGTCAAGAAGAAAAGATCATGAGTGGTTTACTGCCCATGGGCAGTAAGCTTGTTGTCCATAGGCAGTTAGAAAAGGAAGACCACAAAAGGGCTCGAACACATGAGCTGGAACTTGCTGTCCACAAAGTGAAATCTTTTTCTCCCCCACAGAAAGCCTAAATCCTCTAAACGACTTTCCAAATGATTAAATTAGATGCCCCAAGGGTAACCACTCTAATTTCAAATCAGTTGATTGTGGACTTTAATTAATCAGCAAAAATTACTCAAAGCATCACCAAGATAGATGTTTGATTGGATAACTGCAGGGGGGGGGAGGGGGGATTTGTGCTAAAGTCACAATGTTGGCTGGTTACTTCCAACCCTCCACCCCTTACACAAGACCACCTCTCCCGACCCACCCTATCCAGAAGCTTACTAGAAGGAGAATTCTTGGAAATATGGTTTTAGTCTGACCAAGTTACTAAGTCATAAAGACATCATAAGGAAAAGGAAGAGAAGCAGAGACATCAATTACAGTGTCCCAATAATCAAGAGATTTTGGTCGCGGAGTGGGAAAATGTTAGAAGATAGAGAAGAGTAGGGGTGGGCTAAAACAGGAAATAGGAATCTTAAAGGCCTCAAGGCCTCCATGGTTGTAGACCAGAAACATCAGAAGGTAGGGAAAGTAGGGATCTAGCCATGAGCCTAGAGAATTCTGGGTCACCTCTTTCTGTTGGACACTTGAAGGCTGGGACAAGGATGGTCCTTATATTTTCTGGTCTCTCAGCAGGAAGCTTCTTGGGCCCTCCCCAGCTTTTTTCTCACAACAGCTTTAGCCTTTAGTATGAATTCCTGGTTCTCAATGCATTTATGGTAATTAGCACCACACCTTGTACCTAGTTAGCTTTCAATACCTGCTAGTTACCATGACTGCCTTCAGGTTATCAAATGGTTATATTTAGGCTTTCCTTTCTAAGTAAGTTATTATTGGTTCACCTTCCACAGAAGGAGTCATATTTTTGTTCCTCTTAAAACTGGAACTTTAAAACTAATAAATTGTTGAGGAGCTAGAAGGTATTAAGGTCATAGTTTCAGAGCCAATAAATTTAGTTTGAACCACAAAGCTGCAGTCTTTTATAGCTGGGCTATCTGGATGATTTACTTACTCTCCTTGAATACTTCATTGTCTGTCAAGGTTTCTTTGAGGTAAGAGGAAATATTATTTACAAGCCTTCAGCTCATTGTAGCCTCCCAATTAAGGTTCCTATCTTTCTTTTCTTTTTTTTTTTCCCCTCCCCTGAAATCAGGGGCAGAAAGACATTGCCAATGGTACCCGGAAGCTCACTTCCTACTTTCCTTTGGTAGGACTGAAGAGGTGGCTCAGTGGAGCTCAGATTCTCAGCAGGAAAAAAAAAAAAATAGTAAGATCGATTCCAGCTCCTGAAGTTCCTCTTTCTAATAAGGCACCTTGCTCATCTAGGAAGCTAAACTTTGACACACATTCTACTAAGGTTCCCTGTCGCCCAGTTCTTATAGATGAAGAGGCTCATGGGGTCAGGCTTCCTTTCACATCCCTTTCCTGGTGAACTTAATCAGTTATGCCCTGCCTCAGAGCATGTGCAATATTGTCAGCTAGCAGACTATGTGCTCCTTGATATATCTCTGCTCGTATGTTTTTACAAGATAAGTTCATTTCAGTACTGAACTATATGGCTCTAATAACACCTATGTATGAACGAAGCTGTGCATCTTCTCGCCTCTTTGTACACTGTAATACATAATTGCTTCCATTACTATGATAACTATTGTTTCTATGTACTATGCACACAACCTTTATTTCACTTTGATTTTAATTGGCCATTTATTAAAAAAACATAATGACTTAAAGTGACATTTCATATCTGGTAGTGTGATTGGAAGGGAAATTAAAACATGCACAACCAATTATTGCATGGTATGATTTTCTAAGCATTTTAATTTTTTTAATTTTTCAATTTTTCAATTTTATTTATTTTATTTTCTATTGTTATGTTAGTCACCATACAATACTCATTAGTTTTTGATGTAATATGTATAAAAGTTCAATAGTCTGATTTCTCTTTTAAAAATGGAGAAACTTAGAGCCAGAAAAGTGGAATAATTTGTCAGGTGGAAACACTGCAATTCCATCTGTCTGACTCCAGGTCTATGCTCCTTTTTCCAGAATACAATATGCACAACCCTTCCAGAATACAATATTCACACCTGCAAAAGGAGGAGGTTTCTGCTTTATTAGTTTATCTCAGCCCTTTTGTTCCCCTGTAAAGAGCTTTTAGACTACAATGCCCATGAGTCTCTTCCATCTGTGTGATTTGTCTCCTTGGAGGTTCAGGGTAGGGTTGCAAATGATTTCATAATACACATTCCAGAATCTAAATCATATGGCTGTCCTCTGTGTTTCTACAAACAGATCATACTATCTCTACACACCAGTAGCAGTACATGTGTGATTACACATTCAAACAGGAATCATTACAGTGATGCCCTTGCCTTCCAGAAGGAAAACCATAACCTAACGTAACAGAGTAGTTTAGAAATCATATGTGACACTCATCTACATTTTATGTTTCTAATATACAAAACTGTAAAAAATGTAGGTTTCATGGAAATTAAAAACTATTTCAAATGCAAGTTATATTTATAACAAAATTTTTACCAATGTTTTTGTACAAGTGAATAAACACTATGTTTAAAGAATGTTTCTTTAACAATACCCTGTAATTTATATTTTCATAACTGCTCAAAGTTCCCCTACTGCTGTGGTAGCTCAATGTGCTTCTTGGGGAAAAACAAAGGCTGCTATACTCTTTCAATTTGTAATTTACTGCAGCATTCAAATTTAGAGTTCCTTGAAAAAATATTCTGTAATGTCAGAAATATTTGTTAAAATTCTTTCAATCTTAGCTAAGAAAAAGAAAAGCTCTTTTAAGAAAAATGAAAAACAGTTTCAATACCCACAAGGGTATTTAAGAAAAGGAAGAGGACTCCCTAGAAAGACCCAACCCATGGTATGACTCACACAATGAATGAAGTTTAACTGACCTCACCTGCAAAGGAGAAATGATAACCCAGATCCAGCAGTACCATGACGAGTATAAATTGCAAAGTAGCAGTTTCTTCTAACAACATGATATATATATATATATATATATATATATATATATATATATATATATATTATACCTTTGTTTGTCTTTCTAAGTAGCCTGTTTAATCCCAGAAACAAGTCATGGACATAGGCATAGATGTTCTTACTCAACAAAGAAGAAAAACCAACTTTTCTAGGACATATTTTCATGAAAGTATGGAATGTTACACTTCAAGTGTAATATTCAAATGTGATAGAATGAAGAGTTTATCTAGGGGTGCCTGGGTGGCTCAGTGGGTTAAGCCTCTGCCTTTGGCTCAGGTCATGATCTCAGGGTCCTGGGATCAAGCCCAGCATCGGGCTCTCCACTCAGTGGAGGGCCTGCTTCCCCCTCTCTCTCTTCCTGCCTATCTACCTGCTTGTGATCTCTCTCTCTGTGTCAAATAAATGAATAATTTATTTTTTAAAAAAAGAGTTTATCCAATAGATAAAAAAAGACACCAAACATCAAACTCTATTGTTTACCTAAAAAAGATCATTTTTTCCAAGGACATCAACAGAACAGATCTGAATACACTTGAAAATAGTTTGCCCTTGGGAAAAGTTATTTGCAAGAATATTTACATGTTTAGATAATGAATTGGTGATAAATACATGAACACTGAACAAGTTTTTGCCTTCTTAATAGTAGTTCGTGACAATTTGTTATTACTAATAACACATTAGTAATAAAATTAATACATATTAGTATCATAATATCATGTTTTTATTAAAATGACATTCAACATTAAAGTAAAAATAAGTATTTGGAAGTGAAATATTTAATCAGAAACTAATTCTTTGAGTTTAGCATTATTTTCTTGTGTGGGTGTATATACATTTATAAAAAGTCCTTGTATTTTAAATGGCCAAAATATTTTCAGTGGTAATTTGATGACTTAATTGCAATAGGTTCCAAAACATATGGATTACATTTCCTAGTTCCATTATAATCCCATTGGGTTTTTAAATAACGGGGAAAACCTCTTTAAAAAGAGAAAAAAAAAAGACTCAAAACATGTGAAAAATAACATGAGCATTTCAACGTACTCCGTATTCAACAGGATTTGCTCTTCCCAAGTGTATAATCGGCCTAAATCGTAAAATTTCTGTTCAAGTACATATTTTCTTTTCGTCACTGTGTTAAACATCATCTCTTAGGCACAACAGCACTCAGAAATTTTCTTTTCCTCCATATTTTCTTTTTTTACACAACTGAATATTGAGTTGAAATGAGAAATGGAGGAAGCAGACCCCTCAAACTCAGCCAATTAGGTGTTTGCTTGATTTTGTTTGTTTTTTGAATATCTACTAGTGGGAAGAACTGACTAGATAAGAATTATTGTTTATTTTTTGCCCTCTAATCTTTGTTCCCAGATTTAGTCACATAAACAGGAAAGATTTTCGTGAAGTACAATTATGCAGAATTTAAATTTTAGATTCATGCTATGTGGAAATATAATACTCAAAAACTTGCTTTTATTTGATTTGCAAGGGTAGTCATTAGAATTCTAATCATACTTACCATAGAATATTCTCTACAGTTTAGACCAACAAATCCACCCAAGTTGCCAAAAAATGTCAAGACTCCTTCAATAACATGTTGAAAATAGAGTTGTTTTTTGTAATTTTGAAGCAAATGTGTTTATTTTACTTTGACGTTGAGAGATGAGCAATTCTCCTTTATCTTCACAACATTTCATCAGAGATAACTATTGGCTAGACACAGAATTATCCAACTTGCTCTAGTTTGCTTTCTTAAAGCTTAAACCCTTATCTTATCAGATTTCATGTAATCTTTGGGATGCACTCATTTTTCAATTTCCAAGTTAATTTCTTGTCATCTTTGATTCATCATTGTTCATGTCCCCTGTCAGTAACTAGCTTCAAGCCCTGTCAGTGTTCTGGATTCAAGGGTTTCTTTCCTTTGCATTCTGCTGCCATTCTAGTCTTGATTTTCATTGTTTTATACCTAGATTATCTCCTTAGAGCACACCTCAAATGCCATGGTTTACTCCCATTTTAGCCTTTTTTCCAAGGTGTTTCTCATCCCCTGAAATCTCATGTCTTAAGCCTCTCACATGATTCAAATCAGATCATCTTTTAAGAACAAGCTTCTATCATGTATCATGACCCTAGCATAACCTTAGCGATTAAGAGAAGCAAGACTGAAATATTGCCATTTCACTTATTTTGGAAGACTTAAAATCATTTTTTTTGTTTTATGATCCCTTAAATTTTAATATCATTTTGACTATATAAAATGTGCATTTAAGATTTGACATTCAACTTTTTTTTTTTGGCATTTTTACAACCTCTGCTGTACAATTTGACATAGAGTTCTGCCACTAAGGGTTTTTCTTTTTAGCATAAAAATTGATATATATGAAATAGACTCTTTATAAAGAATTTCAGAATAGGTTCAATCAACCACAACATTTGTTGCCACAATCCAAAAAAAGTTAGAGCTTTGGCTGGCTGAGGTCAGTGTGAAGCTGCTGCTACCACCTGAGAAATACTTTGCCTTTATTCTTCCTATGTTATGATATCCTAAATCAAGGGTTTACCAAAGCTATTAGTGGAAAGAATAATTAATGATTTAATTTGTGTCATCTTAATCTAAAAGAGAAAAAGAAAGGGTAAATACAAAAGCCTCTAGATTTCTACATTTGAGAATATTTGAAATGTTTTTAAAATAATCTCATAAATCTTTCACAGCTATGTTAATATGTTCTGTAACACCATTCTAAAACTTAGGACCCAGAACTCTGAGATCCAGGGATGTATTGTCAGGAATACTAACAGTTACATATATATGTCCTTGAGCAATAGCCTCAAAGTTGGTAACACAGATTTTTAGAATTCTGTGAATACAACTCCAAAACTTCATTTCAAATTGGAAAACTATTCCAAATAGTTTATAAAAATTCTGGCCTACTTTTTAAATGATTTTTCTTAAGCAGAAGCACCAGTATGGCAATGATCATAGACGAACAAGGCGAGGCAAACATTCTATTTATTTAGCAATGACAACAAAGATGGACTAGCATTTATTTAACAATGACAACAAAGATGGACTAGCAATAGCACCTTTCATCTGCAAAATATGTTTATTTTTTTAAACATCTGTGCAAGAATCTCTGAAATGAGAGGTTGAATTATTTGCACAGTAAGTTTCTTCTAAGATTCTCTGATTATACCAAAATTTGTTTAAAAACTACAGCAACACAAAAGGACCAAACACAAAAACACCCACACATACACACACACACACACACACACACACACACACACACACACACCCCATATGGCACATAAAACTAAAAAGCATACATATTCTTCATGTATATACTATTTCAACTACAGTAGAAGTAGGGTTGTATCCAGAACACAAATAATTGCTAGAATTTCTCCAAACAAATCCAGAATACAAATGAAAACACCGAAAGCAAGAAGGTTTATTCAGAGATCAGGACGTTCTTCAGAATACAATACATGAAAATAGTCTGTGCATTACTGCAGGCACACAGGCTCTCACACCAGAAGGCCTTGAGAATCCTTGTGCAGTGCACACAGGCTTCCCTGTATGGAAGTGTCATCACTTCTGAATACATTCCCCTACAGAATGAAGGATAGAACCTGGGTCATTGATGGAACCTAATGATAGATATAAACTATGATGCGTCAAATGTGTCTGATGAGGAAAGATGCCCAAAGATGGCTTGTTAACAGAAGAGAGAGTGATAATTCCTTCCTACCAAATTCCGATGAAAAATGTAAATTGTGTAGTATTTGGGGAGCATTTATTATGAGCTAATTAGAGCATGTTGAATGGAAATGAATAGCAAATAACTCAAAGGAATTTATAGTCACAGCTTGGAGCCTCACTGCAAATACTGATGTTCAGCAACACCAGTCCCAAAGGAAATGGGAGCAGGAGGAATATAAGTTGTCAGTGTGATGAGATGAAATAGTTGCAACTGCAGATGGATTATTAACTAATATTGACTCTTACTCTGAAAGTTGTCAGAGCTTTGCTATGCAGCACTGAAACAGCTGGGAATGTTCTTTCATGAAGCCACTGCAGAAACATTCTAGTTGGGTTGAAATACTAAAGCTAGATATTGGCTAAGGACATAAGAGTCATAAGTTTGCTTCTGGGTCAGACAACCTGAACACCACTTTTTTAGTCTATTGTAAGAGATTTGCTTCTTTGATTCATCAAATGTTTATTAAGCACTTGCAAATTGAGAGGCACAATAGCTTCTTGGGAGTTGACAAGTAACACACCAATCCTGCTGTTATGGAAATTGCAATCCAGAAAACACTGAACTGGTCATTTAGCATTTTTTATAAAAAGTGGCCAAAAAAAGACTATACTTTTAGGGATCATTTCCATAGTTTGTCACCAGAGAAGTTTCTCTGAACATATAGAATCCCAGAAACGACCAGGAGGAAGTACAGGGTACTTTCCTGAGCATGAAGCTGGCTCTGGGTGTTCCTTCTGCAGCTACCCTTTGCATTGATGATCTTTCTTCCCTCTGTTAGAAGAGCAAGAAGGAAGGGAAACCACCTCAGTTGGGGGGTGGGGGGGAAGCACCTTATTGGTTAGGATAGGATACTTTTACAGGATAACTGCTAAAAAATAGATCTAAAGAGTTAGGGGCTCAACTTAATGGAAGTTTATATCTCATTCATATTTCAATCTCAAACAAGTCACTTGAGTTAAGGTACTTGTTTTCATTCCTGGTGACGTCCTTGCCCTGGATTCCTTTTATTCTGCTTTTCCACTACCCCATAGAACCTCACAGTCTTCAACAACTGCAAGCAGAAGGGATCAAACCATAAAGAAGGCACAGCCACTTCTTGAAAGCCTTGGTCCCAAAGTGGCACACACCACTTTTCCTAGTACAATGACTAATACAGTTACTACATATAGTAATAAAGGGATGGTATAGAGGTAGAAAATGTAATAATTGGTTTGACAACTACCTTCCAGCTACAACTTTATGGTGTGAACAAAGACACCAGATTTTGGTAAACAGTTAGACTTACCTAGAGTAAGAGCAAAATGGAAAACATCATTTAATAAGCAAACTTGTCATATCTGGGCTTTTAACTAGTCATAAAAGAATTAATAAAAATTTACTTTAAGAAGCTGGAAAATAATTGATATGTAAAAATATTGTTTAGTGTTTCATATAGCAATTTTATTCTCTGGCCAGGATTAGGTTTATCATAAAGAATATATTTCCTTTGGTGAATATCTGGGTTGAAAATTTGCATAACAGTGGTCTTCCTCAAACAAGGATAATTCCAGCACAGGAATGACTGGCTATTCAAGAAATGAATTTTGAAACTACATTGGATTACATTAACATGAACAGAAATCAAATGATTATAAAAAATTATAACATCAAACTCAATCTCTATTCTTATATTAAAATTTCCTATTTTGCTGAGGATAAGAATATGTTTATAATCCAAAGTATTTGGTATTAGACACCTCTAGATTATCAATGTCATATCATATTGTAAACAGATGATTTTTTTAAGTCGTGAGATGAAGTATGGGGAACATTTGGAAAGACCAAATTAGAGAGGATAAATAATATATCTAGAATTAGGTCATAGCTCCCTTACTTCAAGTTCCCTGAAACCTATAGTAAATGCATCTCTTTGTCATTCTATCTTCTCTTTTAGTCTCGTATATCTGTTTAAAACATCCGTCTTCATAAATATAGCTAACCAATCTCTCACAGATTAATTAGAAGTACATACCTTTATTCCATATATACAGGTAGTAGAATAAAAATTTCTATTTGGTAAATGCTATCAATTACATTTCATATGTGCTAACATAACATTTTTTTTTTTTGAGGAAGAAATGACCCTGGACTGAACATTTCAAAAATAAAAATCATGATGAGATTACTAATTTTTCCTGTCCCTTCTCCAGCCACCTCTTTATTTGCAGGTTGGCATAGTCTTATGACCCCATAATCTTTTCCTGGAATATGAGACCTTAGTAGAAGTCAGCCATGGGTTTCCTAGAACAGGTACTTTCTTGATAAAAAGAGACAGGTAGAGCTAGAAAAAGCCAAGAGTTCTCTACTTTTTCCCATCTTCTTCCTTTGAATTTGTGTCAGTTTGCCAGGGCTGCCATAACAAAGTATTACAAACTGGGTGGCTTGAGTGATAAAAATTCAATGTCTCACTGTTCTGAAGACTTTGTAATGTGAAATCAAGTTATCTGCAGGGTTGGTTCCTTCCAAAGTCCATGAGCGGAAGGATCTGTTCCAGGCCTCTCTCCTTGGCTTGTCAACCACTGTCTTCTCCCTGTGTCTTGTCATGTTATCTTCTTTCCATCCATCTGCTTCTGTGTCAAAGTTATACTTATAAGGATACCAGTCATACTGGATTAGTCCTTAATCTCTAAAAAGTAAAGGTCACATTTGAAGGTTAATGGAGTCAAGACTCCAACACACACAGACACACACACACACAGACACACACACACACACACAGACACACACACACATATATGATTTTTTTGCCAGGAGAAGGCACAATTACAACCCATGACAGAACTCAAATATGATGTCGAATTAGAGTAACCGCCTTGCAAAAATGAAGCAACCAATATGAAAACGACATCCAAAACAACAAGATATAGATGATGAGCAGAAAGAGTAAGTCACTGATGGCCCCAGAGAGCACCAGCTAATTAGGTAGGGACCTAATGAAAAATAACAATTTCTCTAAAATGCATTTCCACAGTGAAAAAAATATACAAATGATTTGTTAATAATTTAAACATTCAGAGATTCTTGAAAGATTTAGAAAAACCTAAGATTAGTACCATCTAAGGCATTGTTTATCTTATGTTTATTTCATTTAAATATACTAATCTGAAAATAGATACATCTTCTTATATTTAAATTTAATGATTGATTTATATTTTCACACTGCTTACTTATAAAAATGCTTTATAAAAGTGATTATTTTTAGGCATTTTATTTTGATTGCTGAAGAATCTGAATAGAACATATCCAGAGAGTAATAGACACTCTAATTTCTTCATTTTCAAATAGAACCAAAATACTTTGTTTCTATAAAAATGGACTCGGAAATATTGTCTCTCAGTGGTTTGTAAAGAATTTAGTTAATGACATATTAAATTACATCCCTCTGAATGCTTTCACTCCTATTTATATTTTTTTCTAAGCCCTACTCCTTGAAGGTCTTACTTTTCTATATATCAATATTTAACTTGGCCCACATAACTGCAATAGACAAGATAATATCATTCTCCCATAATGTTGGAGTAAAAGATTTTCAATTCTATAGCATGCTTATTATTTTGATGTTGTGTGATGCCTGTGTTTTAACCACTCATGTTAATATTCTGCATTAAATCCCCACGGTATACACTCAATCTGTCTCATCGGTTCTAAAACAGAACACTTGCTGCCTAATTGAGTCGTGTTTGCATTTCCAGCTGTGTGTAGGCAGCTAGCCACATTCTTTTCTATTCATATAAACAGACTATTACAATTATGTAAACAGTATAACTTTTAAATGCTCATTATGTTCCATTAGATCTATTTACTAGACTCACATAATCTCAAGACATCAAAATTTGAAAGAAAGGTTATTAGATCAGGATAGTATTCTCGGGCTGGCTAACAATGTATACACCTAGTTTTATACAAGGAAGAGGAAGCAGAAATCTTTTTTTAATAAGAAAAATCTGAGGAAGTGTAGCACTGGAAGATTCGATTTATAGATGAGCCATTTCCATGGGATTCAGTCTGATAGATCAAATAGAAATTGATGTACACTAGGGTCTATATGTGATTTAAGGACTCATGTTTGAATGTACATGGATGTATCAGCTATAGAATTTCTGAGTCTAAACAATATTTAAATAAACCAATAAAGGTGACATTTAGAATTTTTACTTTGAGAAGAAGTAGAAAATCCCTCTACTCTAGCATAATTTCTCACTGGTTTAAAAGAAGACAGTACTTTTTTATTCCTCTCACTCATTTGGCTAAACTTGGGATTGATATAAAATTAATAAGGTGTTCCTTTAGGGGAGAAGAAATTCCAATGGATGGAAACAAGGTGAAAGTGCCTTAGAGAAAATAAATGGTGTTATTAACTTTCTATTAACAGTTATTATTAATGAGTACTCCAACTCTTGATGCTGAAATAATACTGTAGAATAAGTCCTTTCTAAGTCAAATGAATTGATGCTATGTATATTTAATAGCATTCAAATAGTTTCAAATCATACATTTACAGTATAAAAATAATTCCAACGATAAATTCGTTCAATAATTATATAATCATGCTATTGTATGGTTGGGAAGAATCTTATGTATCAGGAAAGCATCTTCCCTTTCAACACAGAAATCTCTTATGTTTCCTTCAGTAGGAAATCAGGAAGGTTCCTTTGACTATTCCAGTCAGGAAGGATTTCAGTGTAGGGCGCCTGGGTGGCTCAGTGGGTTAAAACCTCTGCTTTCGGCTCAGGTCATGATCTCAGGGTCCTGGGATCGAGGCCCGCATCGGGCTCTCTGCTCAGCAGGGAGCCTGCTTCCCCCTCTCTCTTTGCCTGCCTCTCTGCCTCCTTGTGATCTCTCTCCCTCTGTGAAATAAATAAATAAAAATCTTAAAAAAAAAAAAAAGGAAGGATTTCAGTGTAATTGTAGGGCTACAGGATTCATTTCTGCACAAAACTATACTATAGATTAGTTTAATAAGATCTGCTTTACCTTAATTGTCACTAGATTTACCTTGTTCCACCTTTCACCAGTTTACAGAATAAATTTAATCTGTCTCAAAAATACAATACACTAGCCCAGTGCCTTTATTCCCTATTTGACTTTATGACTCTGGAGAGCAAAAATACTACTGATTTACCAACCTGTTGTCATAACCAAGCCTATGATTGGTGTTCAATTATTTGTGGAATTAAAATAAAAGCGTCCTAGGGCACCTGGGTAGCTCAGATGGTTAAGTACCCACCTTCCACTCAAGTTATGATCTCAGGGTCCTGGGATGGAACAGCAGTCAAGCTCCCTGCTCAGTGGGGGGATCTTCTACTCCCTCCACCTCTTCCCCGCTGCTCATATTCTCTCTCTTTCAATAAATAAATAAATAAATAAATAAATAAATAAATAAATAAATAAATAAAATGAAAGGGTTTTTTACATAATACTCTATAGTATTATCATAACCACATATCTCACACCATCATAACTTAAGAGAGCCATTTACTGTCATTAACTGTATTTTTCAAAATTCTGTTTAGAAGTTAGATGAAATCTCTCCTCCTTTCTCTCCTTTACATTTCATGCACTTAATCTTATCTGTTTTAATTTGGTTTTCCTGTTGCTGAACTACTTCTTCTGAACTTCTGCACTGAACTTCTGTAAAGTTCTGAATTTTAACTTCATTTAAATTAAATAAAAGATGGCTTTGGGAGAGGTACAGCTATATTCAAGTTCTCTAGCTCTGATGGCTGGTACAGTAACCACTAGCCAAGTGGGAATTGTGAGCACTTGAAGTGCAACAATTTCAAATTGATATGTGCTGTAGACATAAAATGCACACTAGATTATAGAGACTTAGAACACAAAAAAGGGAACTAATTTTTATATCAAATACACCTTCAAATAAAAATTTCTTGGACGTATTGGATAAATCACTTTTTTAATTTGTTTCTTTTTACTTTAATGTGGCATTGAGGAAAGAGAACTTTGCACATTACATTTTAACTGGATAGTCCCACTCTGGAAGAATTATTGATAATACTTTACATGGAGAAATAGTCATGATCTGCATTCATAATTCTTGTTGGCTTACTATAACACTGTTAAGAAATATCAGTCTTCCATTAGATTTTAACTCAAAGTTGGTCTTTCCTCTGATAATCTAGTTACTTGCCAGCAATGCTAAAATCTGTTCTAATCTTTTCTCAAGATTGGGCTTTTCAATTTCCTCAATGATTTTAAGTGGTCTTTTATTAAACAACTAGATAAGAGCACTTTTGTAAGGCTCTTTTTCCATTTGCATTCAGCATTTGCATCAACCATTTGTTAATCCTCTCAATTTGTTCCTCTAAATGATATTCATGGCTTTGTTACCTGATCATTGTTTTTTTTAATATAAAATACCTGTTTCAAGCATAGATCTTAATTTCATCATGTGTCATAAATACCATTTATTAGGAAATGATTATTAGGAAACAAAATATTGCCACTATGACAGAAAATAAATGTTTCCAGTTTAACAGTTGCCATTTCAAGAACTATGTTTAAGGTCAATGTTAAATCTGTTCCTAACATTAAGGGCAATGTGAAGGCAGGCCAGTACTATTTTCCCGATATTCCATTAGGGTTCCATTAAATAGGATTTCAAATGACCTCACTGTGTCAACCACTTCAGAAATAAGCAGAAATTCTTAAATGTATTTAATATTTAATTTCCAATTATCCTTTTAAAAGAACCATATCTTCAGTTCTAAGTTTTTTGACTCACAAGTTAAGCAAGAATAATGAAGTGTTGCTGCCAAACTGGATTCTTTTAGAAACCCAGCAATAGAACAGGAATGTTCTTTTAGGGAATCAATGTGTAAGAATAAGCATCGCCCTAAGACTCGACTTGGTCATCCAGTTACTATCTGGGACAGAATCACATTCTAGGCCACTTCATGGAGTTCTTTCCAACTCAACATAAACTAATAGATAAATACCTTAGGAAGAAAAGCTACAAATACATTGTGAACATATACCAAACCTATATTTATTTATTCTAACAGGCAGGTAGAATAGTTGCTAATATGTCCCCCTTTGATACCAAGCACTTGGTAAATTCAGATCAAGGAAAAGATCTTCTGACAACATTTTCAGACATATAATCAGTATGCAACATTAGCAAAAGTTGAGACATATCAGATGCTTGAAAAAAAATGTTTGGGCGCCTGGGTGGCTCAGTGGGTTAAAGCCTCTGCCTTCGGCTCAGGTCATGATTTCAGGGTCCTGGGATCGAGGCCCGCATCTGGCTCTCTGCTCTGCAGGGAGCCTGCTTCCTCCTCTCTCTGCCTGCCTCTCTGCCTACTTGTAATCTCTCTCTCTGTGTCAAATAAATAAAATAAAATCTTTAAAAAAAATGTTTGATTATACATGATGTTAATAGTGACAGTTCCATTAAATTGGATTCCTTTCCTTTTTCCCCTCTCTTTGCCCTTATTATTTCTAAAATGTTTAGGTATTTATTATTGTGTGTCCTGGTTCTCATTCCTCTTATTCTTTGCTTTCATCTGACTTTTCAAATGATTTAACTTTCAAGGCTACCCTGGACTTCCCTCCATGTTTACTTTACTTATTGGTGTCCACTACATTTATATACTTTCATCCTGGGGATGTTTTTCCTGAGAAATTACTATTTGATTTCATATCAAGTGGCTCCAGTAGCTTGAAAAGCAGCAGCTGAAAAACATAACCTCTAAAAATATTGCCAGAAACCATGTAATTAAAAATTGTGGTTATATATTTGCACACATACACACTTTTCTACCAAATGTGAAAGGTACAGGTTTTGGTGGGGATAAGGTTAACTATACACACAGTGACTTCCATAAGTGTATGAATTTTTAAATTTGAAAAGCATAACAATAATAGAGAAAAATGTTTTATCCTTCCCTGGAGGGCATTTCTTTCTGGTCTTCCTAAGAGGAGAGAGTTTTATGTTATTATGTAAACATCAATAGGGAAGTTCAACTTTAAATATATAATCCTCACATGATGGTATGGAATTCAGTATAGGAATCAACTCCTTTATTTTTTTATTATTTTAAAGTTGTATTTATTTGAGAGAGAGAAAAACAGAGAGAGCAAGAAAGAAGAAAGAGCAAAGGGAGAGACTCTCAAACAGACTCCAATCTGAGTTTAGAGACCAATGTGGGGGTCAAATACCAGCACCCTGAGATCATGATCTGAACTGAAATCAAGAGTTAGATGCTTAACCAACTAAGCCACCCAGGTGCGCCAGGAGTCAACTTCTTTAAAACACCTCATTTATATTGCCCTCAAAGTAGACACCTTCCAGAAGTATAGTTACCTATGTCTTAGATCTTCTCCATGATGTCAGTGTAACAGTTCTTGATCAAATCTCCTAACATCATGTATGAACAACAACCAAAAAAAAAATTAGAAAAGAGAGTAAGTGTTAACATATAGTTTTTGCATTTTCAACCAGTTATTGTGTGGTTCTTATGTCATTGTGTCATGTTTAGATAGTTGAAATGTAATAAATCATTTCTAAACTTCTCCTTATAAACTGGATGTTTGACTTTCCATCACCACATTATTTTATAAATGCTTTCTACCACACCATTTGGTTTTTACACAATTATTTTATAATTGCAGGTGAGGATAAAGAACACACAAATAAAAATACTGGGAGGGGCACCTGGGTGGCTCAGTCAGATAAACGTCCGACTCTTGGTTTCAGTTCAGGTCATGATTTCCTGAGTAGGATCAAGCCTTTGGGACTCTGCACTCAGCAGTGAGTCTGCTTGGGATTCTTCTTCTCCTCTCTGTCTGTCCGCCTCCCCCCACTTGCACACACACTCTCTCTCTCGAAATAAACAAATCTTAGAAAAAAAAAAACTACTGTAAGTTCCGTTTCTAACTATGAACAAAAAACAGAAGTGACTATTTTTTTGTTCCTAAGACCTAAATGACAAGCATTTGGGTAAACTGGAGCTTTGTCCTAAAGAAAGTAGGTCAGCTGCTTGAAATAAATTATTGGCACTTGAGTATTTGACATCATTGCTTGATGCTTCTTTCAATAAAGACAACATAGTAACATGAAATGTTGTCCTTAACCTTTAAAAAGGACTTTGAGCATGCATTTACAAGTTACTGCATAAACATTATTAGATATATTTAATCAAAGATGGAATCCTTTATATAAAACACTTTGGTTTATGTTTTCTGTGAGCTTCAATTTCTCTAAGGACTTAGATTTTTTTTTTTAATTTGGTAGACTGCCTTTTTCTAATATGTAAGGTATTCAGGTCATTGGGTTGGGCATGGCTTTTTTGTTCCCCCTCAGTCTAGCCTTTGCATTAAATGAGGTCTCCAGTAGCTACTGTAGTTAATAAAGTTTTCCCCATTTCAGATCAACTACTAAGCACGAAATAAAACGGTACATCCAGGGGGTCTTTATCATCAGAATTCTTTCTCTCCAGAAACAAGAAAATGCCACTCTATAGTAAACTGTGATAATCAGGACAGACAGATAAATAATTATAGGCTCTACTAGTAAAATCTTACCCATCAATGTGGAACACATAATATATTCTCTATTTTCATTTTTAAGGAATTCTCTCAGGATACAGGGTATAATTATCCTGAAGGTAAACGTTAATCACATCAAATTACAACTGGTATATTTCCCAAAGATTGGAATTCATATGAGTAAGTAGAGAAAAATGAGATTCATTTTAGTTAGTTCACTGAGTGCCAAGCTTATATCTAATAGCATTTGCTAAATAGAATTAATAGTAAGTGAAACTGTCAAATAAGTCTTTATTTCCTTGACAAAATCAGTCTCATTACCACTACAACCTCACAATCTAGTTCAATTTCTTCTTTTAAAAGAGAACATCAGGATTTTTTTTTTCCAATTAGGAATACACACAAAAATTAAAAGGATGGCAGCCTACAATACTGTCTGATACAATGCTACAGACTGTGTGTCCCCCCAAATTCATATGTTGAAACCTAATCCTTAATGTGATGTTACTTGAACATGAGAACTCTGTGGGGTGTTAAGGTCATGATGGCAAAGCCTGCGGTAAGTGGGATTAGTGTCCTTATAAAATAGATCCCAGAGATCTCCCTCACCTGCTTCTGCCATGTGAGGACACAGCAAAAATGAAAAGATGCTGTTTGCAAACCAGGAAGTGGGTCCTAACCAGACACTGTGCCTTGATCTTGTACTTCCCAGTTTCCAGAACTGTGAGAAATAAATGTCTGTTGTTTATAAGCCACCCACTTTATGGTAGTTTGTTATAGTGGTTGGATTGGACTAAAACACACAATACTGGCTTAATACTTTTGTATGAACACCAGGATCTTATTGCTAACAGAGAGCAAACCCTCAAACCATAGTTAATTGTGTTTGGTTAGTTCACTGAAGCTGGGATACTGGAAAAGATTTTAACAGTACAAATATTTCAACTTTGGCTTTATCTTATTTTAGCTTCCTCTTTCTGAAGTATGGTTTTATCAAGTAAATAGATGTTGTACAATCAACATGTATTATGTCTATAAAAATATTTTTTTTAAATTAGGATAAATAGTTGATTATATTTAACAAGCATTGCCAAGAGAGGCATTAGTTAGGCATTTCCAAGAGAGGCATTAGTTGAAATGGAAGTACAATTATATTAGATCCTCTGAGAAATAATTAGGGAAGAATAAATGGGATCTTAGGGCTATAACCAATTATTTCTTAATGCACTTTCATTAATTTAACATGTTGAAATGATTAAGCTGAAGAAGTATTACACTGAAAATCTTTACTAAACTTGAATAAGATCAATCCTATATTTTTCCAATTTTATTTCTTTTCTCGTATTTAAGATTTGTAGTTTGCATTGTGCTTATATGCTTATTTGGTCAAATCCCTTTTTATTATCCTATTCCTCTATCGTCTAACTAATATGGCCATCCATTCATCACTTTCCTCATTCTTTCATTTATTCGTTTGTTTGGNTGAAATGATTAAGCTGAAGAAGTATTACACTGAAAATCTTTACTAAACTTGAATAAGATCAATCCTATATTTTTCCAATTTTATTTCTTTTCTCGTATTTAAGATTTGTAGTTTGCATTGTGCTTATATGCTTATTTGGTCAAATCCCTTTTTATTATCCTATTCCTCTATCATCTAACTAATATGGCCATCCATTCATCACTTTCCTCATTCTTTCATTTATTCGTTTGATTGTTCAGGCAACTAATCTTCATCAAATGCTTAATGTGTACCATATTGTGTATTGTAGTATATCAGCTACTTGAGATAAGACTTCTTATCCTATTACCTCTTCCTAAACTCACTTGTCTTTACTTTTCCTGCAAGCTTGATTGACCACTATTTTATTTTTATTTTATTTTATTTTTTTTTTTTTTTTATTTAAAGATTTTATTTATTTATTTGACACAGAGAGAGAGATTACAAGTAGGCAGAGAGGCAGAG
>LNAC01000117.1:2322654-2339227 GCA_002007465.1 Ailurus styani
GCCCGATGCGGGCCTCGATCCCAGGACGCTGAGATCATGACCTGAGCCGAAAGCAGAGGCTTTAACCCACTGAGCCACCCAGGCGCCCTGATTGACCACTATTTTAATCAACATACAAATCTTTGATGACTAATTGTAAGCAGCAAACCCTAGATTTTTACAGGGCATGTCTTATAGAACATCTGGTCAACCAGGATCCTTAAGTTACTATGGACATGCTTTACCACAGCTGTAAAAATCCACTAAGTACTTTACCCATCTTTTTCCACTCACTAATACTTGTTTCACTTGTTCGTTTGGTTTCTTATTATATTAGGACCTGGTCTCAGTTTCTAAGATGTTGGAAGGAGATCCTGCAAGAGGAAGAGCTTATCCCTTACCTACCACTCCCCTTCCCAAACACAATCTCTTCTACAGAAGTTCGTACTTTCCATTTAATTTATCTTCTTTTATCAAAGCTGTGCTTTCACCTCTAGGACACAGTTGTACTTTAGCAACCTCTTCACCTATTTGTTGGTTTTTCACAAATAAATTATAACGTGATTGACAAAAATCACAAAAGAACAATTCAGCTATAAATTTTATGGGCAAAAATAGAAGCTTATTAAAACAATTACATAACATAGTCCTGGATAGAAACAAGCCTAACCATACCCCAATTTCCTAGGATCACTCAGTATGTTAAAAACTTTTGATCAGTCTACCTCTCTGCAGTGAGAAATCTAATCACAGAAACAGTTTTTTCATTGTGATTCCCTCACTTCTGACTTCACTGTGCAAATACTGGCTACTCTGGTTATAGGCTAACCTGTTGATTAAGTGCAAGAAATTGTGTTTGGCTATGTTGTGTATGCATGCTGATTGATTTCTATTCCATCCCCTAGCCTCTCAGGGTTCAAATCCTCCAAAACGGCCTCCTCTGAATGTTTTTAACTTATTGCTCTGTGAACATTATACAAGTTGCCAAATCAAAATTTATTTTCCTCTTCTGACTTATATAGAAGATGAATAGCTCAGGTACCAGGCTCAAAAATTAAACTATCTTTTACTCTTTCAATCCATTTCTCATCAACTGACAGTACATAAAATGATTAAGTTTTGTTTTACTCAGTTGATCCTTTCTTTCCACACCCACTGCTTCCTTAACCTTGAATGATTTTAAAGTTGTAGTTAAATGCACATGGGTTGGGGCTTGACTCCTTGGATTTAAACACATCCTAGTCTCTTAACTATATTTGTGATATTAGTCTAATCTCTTAACTTCTCTGCACCTATGCCTATACTTCTAAAATGTTAGTGAAAATCACATGCCAACATGACATACTTGATGGGAGGAATAAATATGTTAATACATATAAATTATTTAAACCAATGCACAGAGTATAACTTAAAAATTAACTGATTTCCCCAACTTCAGCCTTTTGTTCATTATTCATTTTAAATCCAACATATTTTTCTGACTCCTATTTCTTAAACATTTGTCCAATTATGTAATTTTTTTCTTAAAAAATATTCACAATTCTTATATTAGCAACTGATATGACAAAAAACTCCTTAATCTAACTTTCCAAGGATTAACCCTCTTCATCTTTCTGACTCTCCTGGGGTCTAGTACACATGGTAGATACACAAAAATAAATACTTTTTTAATTAAATTAATATGCTAATATGTTTCTTTAAATGCTTTTTGGAATAAAATGATATTAAGCTATATACATATATGCTTTCAGATTATAGTGATCAAAAATACATTTCTGGATGTAAATTTAAAGTATTTGAAGAGAAAATATCAGTGAATGAAGAATTCAAGAGACAACAATGATAAGGTAAAATTTATATAGCTATTTGAAGTTTTCATTATAACTTGGTACATTGAAGATAATTATCTTTGTGGAATTCACTATATTTCTGGAAATAAGTCAGTGGTTAAACTCCTTAGCAACCAGATTACCTTCTCAGATCCTATTAAAGTAAATGACTTTTGCATCACCACAAGTGGTCTGTCAAACTGGGTGGTGATTTTGGTAATGTGAACAAATATATGCAAACAAAGTCTCTAAAAATCATATAATTCATTTATGAGTGATTATAGGTCATGTACTAAAAAAATTAAAAAACCATTGGGATGTTTGTGTAGCTCAGCTGGTTAAGCATCTGCCTTCAGTTCAAGTCATGATCCCAGGGTCCTGGAATTGAGTCCTGCACTGGGATCTTTGCTCCGTGGGGATCCTGGTTCTCCCTCTGTCTGCTGATCCCCCTGCTTGTGCTCTCTCTCTCTGATAAAGGAATAAATAAAATATTTTTAAAAATTAAAAAAACTAGGGCACCTGGATGGCTCAGTGGGTTAAAGCCGCTGCCTTCTGCTCAGGTCATGATCCCAGGGTCCTGGGATTGAGGCCCACATTGGGCTCTCTGCTAGACAGGGAGCCTGCTTCCTCCTCATTCTCTGCCTGCCTCTCTGCCTACTTGTAATCTCTCTCTCTGTGTCAAATGAATAAATAAAATCTTTAAAAAAAATTTTAAAAACTGTAACATTTTACATGAAAATTAACTGTAAATTATTACTATTTTAAAGTATTAATACTATGCTCGTCGAAATGCTGAAGCATTTAAGAGTAAAGCATACTGATGTCTCCACTTACTTGGCAGTGGTTCAAAAATATATGATGGTTTAATAGATATAAAGGACGGATACATGAATAACCTGATGAAATGAGTGCACTAAAAGTGTTCATTGTAGAATCTAGGTTGTATGTTGTTACATGTGAGATCACTACAATTTCTTTCAACTTTTTTCTGTATTTGAACATTTTCATAATAAAATATTAGAAAAAGCAGTATTTCTAACATTATCTATAGAGAACATTAACGATTTTAATTTAGTTGTTTCAAAAAGGAAAAATCCTTCATATAAATGAGAATCCATGAGGCACAAAAATGCTAGTGTGGGTTTATGTGAAATTACATGAATGTTGCTGTGATTTTAAAATCTTCATTACCAACAAGAACAGTAATGAGAATGCAGTCTTCAGATCCCTAGACCAGGACTGCATATATGCCTCTGAAGCAGCCAGTTTGAACCTGATCCGGAACTTTGATGTGGATAAAAGAGAAAAATAGTAGTTGGCCTCTCTCTGGGGAACTTCCCTAGAAACCACAACAAAATAGCAGAAAAGAATGGGTTAATGTGGAGGTAGATTTGGGGGTAAACAAAAAGCCAAGGCCAGTTTCATGGCAGTGACTGATGAACCCTGCCAGGTGGAGCTTACAGTTTCAACACGGATGGCCCAATCATTAGACAAATATTTGCAAACTATAAATATTACTACAAGTAGTGCTTATCAAATCCTAGATTTTATGAGAGTAAAATAGAGAACCTCAAACTAGATTAGGTCTTCAAGGGTCTTAATGTGAAAATAATTTGTCCCCAGACTCTGCTAGGGGGCAATTCTGGGCATTGATATCTCCTGATGGCTCATCTGGGCAAAGAGCAGGGGACAATTCTAGTCCTCTTCCCACATACCACCCCATCACTACCCTATATTTCTCCTCATTGGACAACACAGGAAACTTTCAACAATTCCAAATCTCAAAGTTACAGAAATGTGTCCTATATAAGAGACTTAACCAACTAGACACATAGCTGCTTATCAAATTGCTTTTTCTAACGGAGTCAAGCTTTTTCCACCCTTTCTGCGCACAAGTTTTGCTTAACTTCCAATGTCCACATAACATGATTAATAAGAATGTTGAGAAAGCAGTGTTAATGAAAGTTAAGGAATGGGGCTGAAGTATTTTTCTGCTGACATAAGGTATTAAGATTTCCAACTATCTCACTACCTAAATGATACAATTTTGAGTATTTGAAATGTTTTCTTTTGAGGAGTGGACATACATGACAAATCCTGAGATTGAGACACTTGTATTTGCATAATGTGCTCAAAGAACATTCCTGAAACCACATTCATCCGAACACAATGTAATACATGCTTTACAAACGACTTTTTACAGACACATTTAGTTGTTGTTACACCCTTTGGGGAGTTAACTGAGACAGTGTTCCTGTAACACTCTCAAATGTTTGGGATGCATTTTTTAGAAATTAATATCTTATTGGCATATGTGTTATATTACCTCATATGCTTTTTTGCCTAAAACTTGATGAAATTTTCAGGGGAAAAGAAAGAATAAGAAAGAGTAGCCTATCAGCTATGCAAAATCAAACTGCTGCATGTTATGAATCTAAGCAAGCAGAGCTGGCACAGCGTGTCTTAATAGTGAACTACATGCCAGGGGAACAAAATACTTGTAGGATTCAAACAGTGTGGTGGGGGTGATGGAAGATTGGTGGATAAAAACCAATGGTTTTGTCATATCACAAACATTGAGTAAAAGGCAGAACTATAAAGACAAAGAGAAGAAGGATTTCGTGGTCTCTCCCTGTCAGTGAAATCTATGCATTCCAACTATTTTTTTTCCTCCTGACAGCAAATATTTTCACACTACACATTGCAGAGCCAGAGCAGAAGATAACTAACTCTTTATATCTGCAAATTCCTAAAACATGGACCAAGTCCAGTCCTTTTTGTGAGGCTTTTTTTATCATGAAATCCTTTCAACTTGCATATATTCCTCTTGCAGCAAAAGTAATTTTTGTAGATTCCTTTTTCTCTCCTCTTCAGGAACGTGAGCAGTTTGGGACATCTTGCAACATCACATGCGTGTATTGATGGATATATTTTGCTTTAGATTTGACATATGCTGATAGCTTGCTCCTCCATCATCAAATAAAAATAAAAACAGATTTCAATCTCAACTTTAGTATAGTGGGCCAAAAAAAAAATCAAAAACAACTGAATTTAATTAAGCACAAAGGCAGTGATGGGAGGACATTTTTGGACATGGAGTTTGAATAAATCCAAAAATTTTATAATTCTCAGCTCATGTGAACAATAGCTATTACAATGATCATTTAAGAGCTGTAAACTCAGGGACATGAATGATTCAACTTACTTTCTGCAAACATGCAGTCTATGGAACCAAGTGAAACTGAAATATAGTGGTTGCAATTTTAGCACTCTCTAATGGGTGATTGGTTTTTAGCAAATTGACTTTAGCAAAAAAAAAAAAAGATTTTTAGCACTCTTTCAAATTTTAGAGAGAACAAAACAGGAATTTAGACTCTCACAGGGAAAAAAAATCAAAGAGAATCGAGACTACAGAAATGAATAAAAACTGATGGTTCTGTTCTTTTTACAGTTTACCAAGTATTTTTATAAGCAATGTCTCAATTTGGGTATAGGATTAATAACCCATATTGTTTATAACAATAATCCATATTGTTTACTAACCCAGATACTAAATAGGATAGTTGTTAAGTGTCTCAAGAGATACTGAGTTTGCAGCCAGATTCTATTCTTCACCAAGATTTAGTGAATTGATGTTAATAATTCCTGTGGCAGAGTGGAAGTAAGAGCCCCCAAGTGATACCACTATTATGATTTTTGCTATTTAATGTTCCAACTGTGGAAGTAAAGTTGGCTATGAGTTTGGACGTCCTAAACTTTATGTTTAAAAGCAAGTTTATTTAGGTTTTTTGTCCCCTAAAATAAGTCAGGAAAACAAAGAGAAAGTGGCATGGAGAAAAGTGGTAATGGTTTTTAACAGTGTTTAGCCACTAAAGACACCAACATGGACTAGGAAAGCTCAGATTATGGAGAGAGTCCTGTAACCACTCTTAGTAGCCCTGCTCAAGCCAGTGGTGGGCTTTAACAGTCTCCTGTGGCTTGTGAAACTTGCCTGTTCAATATTGAAGAACTTTCCAAGTCACTTGGTAGCTTAAAGTAGGCTATGGTGGGAGTGTTGACACCATAGAAATTGTCAGATGCTACAAATTGGGGTATTTTCTTTTTCAGAAATCCAGTTTATTAGCACACCATTGCCGGTGCCTGAAGAGTAGTCTAGACACCTACCATGTTAATCCAGTGCTAAATTACTGCAATCTATTTATTGGGATGAAGGGCCAACTTTCCAGCAATGACTACTGAACACCACTGATTGGGTCGTTGGGCACTGGTTAAGACCTCTATGTAATCAATCGTCGGTGATGTTGGTTAGAAGGGATATATTTCATACAAATCATAGAATATTCATGTAAGATAATTTGTCAAGCCACACCTGAGCAGTGTAGCCAGTCAAGAAGTCAACTCTTGATTTCACCTCAGATCATGACCTCATGATTGTGAGATAAAGTCTCCCATTAGGCTCTACATTCAGTGTGGAGTCTGCTTAAGATTATCTCTCCCTCTGTCCCTCCCCCTCCTCTAAAAAGTTAAAATAAAAAATAAAATAATTTTTCAAAAGTAGTAGGAGAGAAATATACAAAGGCAAGAGGTACCTAGATAGGGAGTCATTCTAGAGATAAAGTGTGGTCTGTTAAACTTTACTTGGCAAAAGTTCATTTCCTAGAGCTATGGTTGCTTGCTACCCAATTAAAAAAATAATCTTATCAAAAAATTTTTGTCAAAATATGCACTTTCTTTAACTCTCATAATTCCAAACCCAAGAACTCACCCTAAAGAAAATAACCAAATACATCAACAATGACAAACATGTGCCAACATTCATTACAGGGAAAAACACGTAAGAATCTGGTTAAGCAAGTTATGATACTTTAAAAAATGGAATATTATACAACCATTGAAATACTGGTGTAGATTTATTTTCCATTGACATAGAAAGCTCTCCATAACATAATGTTAGATGAGTCAAAGAAGATTTAAAAAAGGAAGTGTTTGTAACATGATCCTTTTAAAATAAATATGATTAGGAAAAGTGCTAGGAAAATATACACCCAAATGTTAGCAGTCATTATTTTAGAGTGATGAGAATTTGAGTAATTTTGTTTAAGTTTATATTTTTCATTTGTTTTCACAACTTTTTCTTCAGTGAAAAAATATATAAAACATTTTTTCACTTATACATAATACAATATTTTGAAAATGCTAAACTACTCTTTCTTTTTTCCTCCTGAAACTTGTTGGCCTATAGCCAGTCTTTTAGTATGGACACAGGGAAGAGGCTAAAAACATCCAGAAAGAGAAAGACATGACATAAGAATTTCCTGTAGGACAGAAGAGAAAAGAATAAAGTCTTTGTAATTCACAGCAGATTCTGGGAGTGGGAGAAAAATAGGATAGACAGAAAGTTGCTTTTATCCACATGTACCCAACCCATACTCAAATTTCAAATCCCTAAGAAAAAGTGTTAAACAGGGAAAGTTTAGAGTAGAGAGACTTTGACCCATTTTCTGTTTTGGACCCTGACTACATCATTGCAAAACTTAATGGTATGTGATATCTGTCTAATGTCAATATCAGACACATACGCTGGTCTCAAGTCTAATTCAATCCTGTATGAAGTTATCTTTATTTCTGTGCTTGTTTTATGATGGGTGTTCTTGGATTTGTTGTAAATTTATATCATCAAGTTAAAAGTGTAATCATTGAAAGGAAAAGACTTATATTTTACACAGTGTTGAAGCAGAAATAATCATCTAAGTTGTACAGCTTGTATTTTTTTAATTAAGGAGAAAAATCTACTATGCATCACTCTAGATATTAACCTTCAACCTTAGAGAGAAATTATTATCAACAAAAGACAATGAATAAAAATTTTCATACCAAGATAGAGGATGTGATACATTTAGTTAATCAATTCAATAGTTATATGACAGTTTAATACAGAGTTTGGGAGACTTTGTAAAAACAAAATTAATTATTTCTGCCTGACTTTCATCTTTTTTTTAAAGATTTTATTTATTTATTTGACAGAGAGAGGGATCACAAGTAGGTGGAGAGGCAGGCAGAGAGAGAGGAGGAAGCAGGCTCCCTGCTGAGCAGAGAGCAGGATGCGGGGCTGGATCCCAGGACCCTGAGATCATGACCTGAGCCGGAGGCAGAGGCTTTAATCCACTGAGCCACCCAGGTGCCCCTGACCTTCATCTTTTTATAGACTACAATTCCTTATATTGGGAATAAAAGCAATATACATCATGCTTTATGCACCCAGGTAGAGCTTCTTGGGGGTGAGGTGAGAAAAGTATGTTTTAGTCATTTAAAAAATATACACAAGCTATAGATTTTTAAACCAATCTCTTTTCCAGACGTTTGAAATTATTTGGTGATTACTATGGAAGACCTGTAGAGAGAGAACTTTTTTTACATATTAATGTGTTCAGGGAAAGACGAGGTAAAAAGATAAAGAAAAAATGTTCATTTTACCACTACTGAATCAAAAAGTCTCAATGTTTTGGAAGCACAAGTGAAATTATCCCAGTTTTAAATAGACTATTTTTCCTATCACTGTCTATATGGTGCTTGGTGTATCAATAAGTATGATTTGAGCCCCACCAAGAGTTAACTAACTTATCAATATAGAAGATTTATTTTTGGGCCTCAGAAGATCTCCCCTACACTTCTTGCTGAGCTGGCTTTTTCTTTAATCTGTCTTTACTCATGATTGGTTTTAGAAATGTTCTCTGCACACAGCAAAGTCTATCAGAACAAGAGAGATGTTTCTTTCCCTGCCACTCGTTATGAATGAGTAGGAATATCATTCCTAGTCATCCCCAGGAAAGACCTTCATGTTCATCTGAGTGGTGCCACTGCCTACTACTAAATAATTCACTAATGAGGTGAATATGGCCCCCATTTGGGCTTCAGCTTGACAGGGTTTACCACTCAGTCACATGGGAGGGCAGTGGACAACATCAGACTTCTGCCACTATTATGTAAAAGTGGAGATACAAATATCATTATAATGACATAATTTGACATTAAATTCAATGAAAGATTTCACAGTTCCAGCTTAATTTTTCCCTTTTCTGCTATTAGCAAATTGATACTTCAGAAATGTCATTTAGACTTATAGATGTAAATGTGAGTTATCATTTGATCATTTTCCATAGCAATCAGGGTAGATCAGGTCATGCTATAACCCCAAATTTCAATGGCTAACACAACATAATTTTATTCTCATGTCTATGAAGTCCACCAAGGGTTTGGTTGACTCTGTCCCCCAAACAGTGACTAGTATACGAGACTGTTTTATCCTTTTGACATTGTTGCCTAAACAGTGGGCTCCACAGTCAGATCTTGGAGGAGGTGGTAGACA
Source organism: Ailurus styani (assembly GCA_002007465.1). Taxonomy (NCBI): domain Eukaryota; kingdom Metazoa; phylum Chordata; class Mammalia; order Carnivora; family Ailuridae; genus Ailurus; species Ailurus styani. The sequence continues at coordinate 2,331,829 of LNAC01000117.1, forward strand.
GGAAAATTATGCATGAGATTACCATTGCTGCAACCCCAGAGTGACACACCTCACTTCTTTCTCTCGCCCTCTGGTCATAATCATATAGGCCTATAGCGATGTAGTTTCTATTATTACTGAGAAAGGATAACAGACATTATTGAACAGTATTACTTTCTATCACTCTACTCAATAAATGTTTCTCTCTTCCCTGTGTCCATATCTACTCATTATGCTTTACATAAATATATATTTTTATTTTGTATTCAAAGTTTTTGAAACAGAACATTATCAGTTAATCTGGATTTTTGTGTTGTCAAGTCTGTGGATAGTCATGGATAGTCACCAATAACTTGATTCCTTCTTACTAAGGAAAACTTTCTTGATATTAGATTCCGCTACCTTTACCAAACAAATGGAGTTAGAAAGTGAACTAAAACATATGAACTATGCCTACTGACAAAATAATCCCATTTTAGGGTGAGAAGACAACATTATTAAGAAATAAGTAAACGGATTATGATCACACATCTAATAAGTGGTACTTCTAATATATGAAATTAGAACTTCCTGAATATAAAGTTGAAATCATTTCCAGAAAAGCTCATAATCAGTCTTGCCTTTTGGAGTTTGACTAATCCATACCCAAAGTGCCTTAATAATACAATTAGATTTGAAATGTGAAACACTGTCTTCTAGAATATTGAATTTGGGTAAATATCACCAGTGCACATTCAGGTTAATGCTGGCTTTGCCAAAGTGCTAACCTGAATGAATGCTATTCAGTGAAAGGAGTTTGATGTGATAGCAGTAATTTAAAAGAAAAGGAACACTTCAAAAAACGAACTTTTAAGATATGTTATTCCTAAACATCCCCATTTTACTTTGATCCTCTCATCTCAACCCAGTGAAATGAGTTACATGAAATTCACTTTTATGAGCTTGAAGTTCAAACTCTAGTTTAAAAAGTTACATGGGAAAATACTTATTGGGGTATGACTCATTTGAGAACTCTTGGTTTTCTCATTTTAAAAAAATCTACTGAGGAAAAAAAATATATTGCTTCCTACAACTTCTGGATGAAGAATGTATTGAGTTTCTCACGCTGCTGAAACTCTCTTGGCAGAGTCAGCTTTTTGTTCTCTACACTATTTGATGCATGAAAGCCAGTGTTTAAAGCCAAACTGTTTCTAAGACAAAGATTGTTATTTTTTTAAAATAGACTATGAGGTCGTATCTTGCATTATGATTATAGATTGATCAATTCAGCATTTACCAAAGCTTGATTTGGATACATTTCTTTTCTTAAAATTATAGGTAGTTACAGTTTTAAAGAGAAAAAGAAAAGGTGTATGTGGGGAGAAACATGGTACTTAAAAAGGATTATTAATGATTCACAAAATTGGAAGGGACTTTTGAGGTTATCCAGTTTTGGGTTAACATGTGCTAAGGCCCTTACTTGGGTGTAAATTATATATTTATCAAAGTTGCAGTCTTTCTTTCAAATTGTTGTATCAACTATAAAGAGATAGGGCTCTAGAAATACTTGCTGGTATATATGTCGGTCTAATTATTCTTCTGGTGTTATCATGGAAATAGTCTTGTCTAGGAAACACAGTAGGAACTGTGCATCTGAGTATATGAAGAAAATATCAAACCTCAGCCAAACACACACACACACACACACACACACACACACACACACACACACACACACAGAGGTTAGAAAGAACTGTTGGTAAAAGACACAGGAGGCAGGAGGTACATCAAAGATTATAGAAAAAAAAGAATCAGAAGGGGTGGCTCAGTGGGTTAAAGCCTCTGCCTTCAGCTCAGGTCATGATCTCAGGGTCTGGGATCCAGCCCCACATCAGGCTGTCTGCTCAGTGGGGAGCCTGCTTCCTCCTCTCTCTGCCTGCCTCTCTGCCTACTCTCTGATATCTCTCTCTCTCTCTCTCTGTCAAATAAATAAATAAAATCTTAAAAAAAAAGAATCAGAAAATATATCATGGTGAATTTAAGATTGTCAAATATCTAGAAATTTGGAAAAGTCTTCTTGTTCATTTCTTAGATGGGGAATACAAATCCCTTCCTGATGAAAGAATGGGGCTAATTAAATATCCAGTAGCCAAAGATACTGGATGGCTATTTCCTTTTCTTACTGCCTTTTGCTCTTTTGTTTTGTACATTATGTGTGCAGACTGGAGCCACATCCAAAAATCCGCCCTCAATGAGTTTACTAGGTAGAAGCTACAGGACTTGGCGTTTTTCTGTTTAAGCCATAATTGTAAATCTTCAGTTTCAAAAGGACTCATAGGTCTCTCATTATTCTTTGCAGATACAGTGGTGGTTCAATTAGCATATTTTTAGCTAATCTATGAGGAAGTTTCTTATAGTCCTTCCAACCACTGAGTACACCAGCAGATGGAAACACCTTGGATGAAGTAAGGGATACCACTCAGGAAAGGAAAGCACTCCCAGTGCCAGACTTTGGATGAAGAAATAGACCAAATAATGGGGTGCCTGGGTGGCTCAGTGAGTTAAAGCCTCTGCCTTCGGCTCAGGTCATGATCTCAGGGTCCTGGGATCCAAGTGCCGCAAGATTTTATTTATTTATTTGACACAGAGAGAGAGATTACAAGTAGGCAGAGAGGCAGGCAGAGAGAGAGGAGGAAGCAGGCTCCCTGCAGAGCAGGGAGCCAGATGCGGGACTCGGATCCCAGAACCCTGAGATCATGACCTGAGCCGAAGGCAGAGGCTTTAACCCACTGAGCCACCCAGGCGCCCTAAATAAATAAAATCTTAAAAAAGAAAAGAAAAGAAATAGACCAAATAAGATGCAGAGATGCAAGTTAGAAAGAAAACCAAGTGCAATAAAGTGGCCAACACAGAATTCAAATATTGAAAAGTGAAAGAAGGTGGAAATAGGAGATACACACAGTATTCTTCCAAAAGTTTTCAAACCCAGAATCCTGCTGAGGGAATTGGTGAAAGATGATGGATATCTCCTTTCTTAGCCCTACCAGTCACAGGGATTGGACCAGAGATGAACTGAGCATCTAATCTAGAACTGACACACTTTGAGCTGACAAGAACTCTATGGGATAGATTAGTATGAAAGCTTGTTCTAACAAGCTTTTTGTTAGATGAATATGACTAAATTTTAACAATTCCATTTTCACAAAGATTTTGAATGCCAGATTCTGAGATTCCTAGGAGTTTGTGGGAGAAGCTAAACAACAACAAGTAATAGAAATAAGCAGAAACAATAACTGAATAAAAATCAGGAAATAAATAAAGATGTAAAGAGTAGAAGTGATTGCCCCCTTAGAAATATTGGCTGTAGAGACTGAAAGAAAATGGACACCATATTTGGGGAGTTGGAGAAAGTCGATGACCAGCTCCTTCTGCTGAGGCGTAACAAATCAAGGTCTCAAGTCAAGGTTCTGTAGAAAGCAGACTTTGATATACAGATTTAAGACCACTTAGTTTACAGTGGAGCACTCTTACAAACAGTTCCTTTGAAGGAATCAAAGGCATGAGGTTAGACAGGGGAGAATCAAAATTTGATGTAGTCAAAATATTCTCAACAAGATTTCTGGAGCATGGTGAATCTTTTAGAGTTATTCCTCCTTGAGGCAAGAGGTCAATGTTTTGGTTCCAGCCAAGATGGGATAACCCCATACAAGCAAGTTTCTCTCTATTGCAATTTAAAATCTTAGGAATAAAGCAAACATACGAAGAGTCTGAAAGATTAAAGAAGTAGGTGGATTGCCTAGGGACATTGAACTTGAGAAATCCACAGTACTCTGTTCCCTGGGTTTTATTATTACCTCCAATACATCCCAGACAGTGTGCTGCAGGAAATTCTAACCTGGCATTGCCAACAGACCTGCCAAAAGCAAACAAACAAAAAAGCTCAAAGAAAAGACTATTTTCCTTAGCCAAAGGACAAGGGTGGCCTCACAGCAGAAAACAGTTTCTGTTTCAGTAATTGCTGCCCTATTCCAGCCAAAAACCAACAGAAAAACTGCAATATACCCTCTTCCTACACACATTTTCAGTGGGGCTAAGTGGGGAGCTGACCTGAGTCCCATTCTCCTATCTTGCAGAAGCAGGCAGCAGTACTCTAACTTTCCCATCCAGTGATGTTAGCAGAGCTCAGAAGACAGCAAACTAATCTTCTATTCCCAGCCTTTCAGAAACACATGGCTCTTCCCAGTTGATTATTTTCAATAGGGAAGAAAGGGGAGCTGATCATCTAAGCATCTGCTGGTGGAAGTAGGTGACAGCAATCTGATTCACCCACTGGGGTAGTGTAGGAGGGACCAAACAGAACACAGATCTCAATCCCCTGTTTGTAGAAACAGGTAGTACTGCTCTGCTTCTCCCACAGGTTTGGACTCCCATTGGAGTCCAGCAATAAAGGAGTCTCCATCTTCACTCAGAAAAAACTTTAATGAGATTTTGCAGAGGCAGGCTATTTACCACTAAGCATCAACCCCCTACATCCTCCACCTCTACCCCTTGCCTTACTCTCCCCATATCAACAGAACTGAGTGGGGAGCTGGACCTCCAGCTCCACATGGCAGCAAAAAGCCTAGAATGAGGCTATGTGAAGCAGCACTGCACAGCTCTTTACCCCCGTCTTGTGCTAGTAAGGCCTAGGGAGGAATGAGCTTCCACCTCTGCCCAGCATCAGTGAGACAACAAGGTAGGCAGAGGCAAAGTTAGTTTGTACTCTGCATCTTCCATTCTCCTCCCCTGGTGCCAGTGGAGCTCAGCAAGAAGAAAGATGAGCTTATACCCCAATTGTCAGCAGCAAAGTAATGTGAGTCTGTCCTCTACTTTAGCTTGTATCATACCAATGGGTCAAACAGGAAACAGAACACGCAAATCCTCTAGACCCTGTACTTAACAGATTAAATAACACTTAAAGTCTCAATATTCAAAAATTTTAGGGTGCAAGAGAAAACCCCTCATCGTACCAAAAATTGAGTGGGAAAGTCCAACTCAAATGGGGGAAAAAAATTAAACAGACACCAACACAGAAATGGAGTAAATGTTGAGATGATCTGGCATCGGCTTGAATGCAGCCATGACAAAGATGCCTCAACATGGACTTGTACATTTTATTAAATGAATGAAAAAAATCTCAAACAAACAAATAGAAGTTATAAAGAAAAAACTGAATGGAAATTGTGGAACTGGAAAACACAATAACCAGAAAATAGAACCTCCTCATTGAATGGGCTCAATAATAAAGTAAAGATGACAGAGGTTGGAACCAGAGATCTTGAGAACATGTCAATAGGATATTTTCCATCTCAACAATAGAAATAAAAACAAAATACCTAACCTTTGTATCATCAGAATTCTAGAAGAAGAAAGTGGGACTCAAAAAGTATTCAGATTTTTAAGAAGGTTGAAAACTCCTCAGATCTGTGAAAGACATAAACTTAGCATTCAAAAGCTGAGCAAACCCCAAAAGTATAAACAAACAAACAAACAAAAAAGCATGCCAAGACACCTAAATGGTAAACTTCTATAAATAAAGACAAGAAATCTTGAAAGCAATCCAAAAGAAATGAGCATTAATTATAGGGTAACACCAATTTGAATGACAGTTATTTTCTCAAACTATGGAGATCAGAAGGAATGGACACGACATTTTTCAAGAATTAAAAGAAAAGAACTGTCAACCATAAATTCTATATCCAGCAAAATTATCTTTCAGGAGTGAAGGGGAAATAGAATTATTCTCAGATGAAGGAAAACTAAGATTTTTTTTTGCTAGAAAACTATCACTAAACAATGGGTAAGGGAAGTTCTCTAAATAGAGAAGAAATGATAGCAAAAGAAGACTTAGAAATTAAAGCAAGAAAAGATATTTCCTAGTAGGCATTAACATGCAAAAATGGTTTCACAATTCTTCCCCTCTTCTATCGGTCCATTTATGTGTCTTCCTTAAATCTTCTTTTCCCTAACCTTCTAATCTTTCTCTTTCCAGGCTACTGACCAACCAGCCACTGATTCCCTATTTTATAAACTACCCATAAGACTTCTGACTTTCACAATTAGTCTTTAATTGGGAGTTAATCACTGTCAGCTTTCCAGTTTTCTTCTTATGCATCAATTTCATCCAACAACTATCAAATTCCATAGTCCCTATATTTACCATTTTACTTTCATTTCTCAAAAACTTGGCGTGTTACCACTGCCGCTTCATTCTCCTCCACCATTATTCCACCACTGCTCACAGTCCTAGTATTTTAACAATTGTACCGCTAGAGTTTTGAGGATCTATCCATGCTCTCCATGCTACTCTTGATGAGATTTTCAGAGCCAACTGGCAAGAGAGTGACCCAACTTTAAAATATCTTTTTAATTTATTTTTTTTGTTTTTTTGTCTACAAGAGATTCACTTTATTTTATTTTTTATTTTATTTTTTTCAGTGTTCCAAGATTCATTGCTTATGCACCACACCAGGTGCTCCATGCAATACATACCCTCCTTAATACCCACCACCGGGCTCACCCATCCCCCCCGCACTCTCTCCTCCATAACTCTGTTTGTTTCTCAGAATCCACAGTTTCTCATCTTTTGTCTACCCCTCCGATTTACCCTGGTTCACTTTCCTTTCCTTCTCCTAATCTCATCCATTTTATTTCTTATGTTCCACAAGTAAGTGAAACTATATGATAATGGACTTTCTCTGCTTGACTTATTTCACTCAGCATAAACTCTTTCAGACCAGTTCCATGTTGATACAAAAGTTGGGTATTCATCCTTTCTGATGGCCATGTAAAATTCCATTGTATATATGGACCACATCTTTTTTATCCATTCNATAGGGAAGAAAGGGGAGCTGATCATCTAAGCATCTGCTGGTGGAAGTAGGTGACAGCAATCTGATTCACCCACTGGGGTAGTGTAGGAGGGACCAAACAGAACACAGATCTCAATCCCCTGTTTGTAGAAACAGGTAGTACTGCTCTGCTTCTCCCACAGGTTTGGACTCCCATTGGAGTCCAGCAATAAAGGAGTCTCCATCTTCACTCAGAAAAAACTTTAATGAGATTTTGCAGAGGCAGGCTATTTACCACTAAGCATCAACCCCCTACATCCTCCACATCTACCCCTTGCCTTACTCTCCCCATATCAACAGAGCTGAGAGGGGAGCTGGACCTCCAGCTCCACATGGCAGCAAAAAGCCTAGAATGAGGCTATGTGAAGCAGCACTGCACAGCTCTTTACCCCCGTCTTGTGCTAGTAAGGCCTAGGGAGGAATGAGCTTCCACCTCTGCCCAGCATCAGTGAGACAACAAGGTAGGCAGAGGCAAAGTTAGTTTGTACTCTGCATCCTCCATTCTCCTCCCCTGGTGCCAGTGGAGCTCAGCAAGAAGAAAGATGAGCTTA